>OY740765.1:151576403-151621641 GCA_963513935.1 Aphrophora alni
TATATATATAATATACATATATTAAAATTATGAATCAATTTTAGATTCACGTAACTTTCTCTATACAACATGAGAAAGTCAAAACAATATACTGTAATATGTCCTCTCTATTTAGTAGATTAAATAATATACTCGGAGAAGCGGAAAGAGTTTTAGGACGAGTTCTACTGGTGAAAAAAGTTCATGTCAACATAGGTCCTGAAACGCTTCGCTTAACGTCTGTCGGCCATTTTGTGTTTAAAAATAAATTAATTGAAATTAGTAAGATCATGAGTTTAAATTTGGTATGGCGAATTGTTTATACTATTTTTTATCAGTATAGCAAGATCCAAAACTTTACTGTGCAAATATAATCACATTAAACTCATTGAACACTGAATAAATAAATAAAAGACAAAAGGTTTTATAGAATTAACATGCCAATAGATGGAGTTACAGAAGCGAAACATTTGCAATTACAGTCAATTCCGGTTATATTTGTTTATCATATCACCAATACATATATTTATATTGATGCATGTTTATTTTAATGTATTTTCATTTATTTATTCTATAAATAATTGAAATTATTTGCACAACAATTGATTTAACTCAGCAGTAGGACGTTTCAATAACTTCTCGTCATCTTCACAAGTTAAATTGTTTTTAAACGGCTTTAATATTGGCCTGAACAATTTAAAATAATTTAAAGAAAATTAAAACGTACTATAAATACATTTTTACGAAGTTAAATTTTTGAGAAATAAATTTACTTTTGTAGTTAATGACCAATGCGTATCTTTGTTATTGTTTTAAATATACAGTAAAACTTGATAACTAATGTCGATCCACATTCTTAAAATATTATATACATAAATGTTTGCAAATGTCCGAATAAATTATGTTAAATTCTAAGTTATAACATTTGCTCTTTTATAATTTATTCGCCTAAAAAAGGAAAATAAATAACCCTAACATAATCTAAAACAATACCTTACAGATGAGATGTCATTGGTCAATAATGACTACAGTACAACGCATATTACATCGACCTCTCTGAAGAATATCCTTGTATTATTTATGTTATTATGATATTTAGGTGGTGATAACATAAAGAGATCAACATATCAGAATAAGAACAGGACGCATTCCTGCATGTTAGCTATCAGGAGAATATGCGAGGAATGCCATCAGACACAGTTGCCATACTTTACTAAATTGTTGGAATAAATTAAACATGCAAAACACTTTTTAATCGTTCTAGATAGAAGATATGGCTTAAAAATAATTTGTTCTTTGGTTCTTCGAGTTTACGTAATACCAATAATGTGACACCTTGATTCGTACTCGGTTCTGTAATAAAAACAACAGTTTCTAAGATGGCTACTACTTATATATTATTTATCTGCGATGTTTTAACTTATCACAATCACTTATTGACAGTATTTACAAGTCAACAGTGAATCAAATCACTGTTTACTTGATTTATGTACTTTCATTCCTACAAGTAAACAATTATCCCCTCCTCACTCGGGCACATCGTTTTCACATCCCCCCATGTCCTCCTCGTCACAAATCATATCCTTTGTTCGTCCCCAGATCCTGATTGTCTGTCCTCGTAGGTTCAACTCTAAACCCTGACTTTGTATTTAAATCCTACTCCAAGGTGGGTCAATGCACATTTTCGTTCTATAGTATTTGCTTTTTACTTATTCCTATCATGATACGGATTTATTTTTATTAAAATCATCTTATTCCTATCATTGATCTTAAAAAATATGTTTACAAAAATCTGTGTTGTTTTGTTTGTTTCGTATGACTCCTTCTCACCAAATGAATAAAAACACAACTTTATACAAAATGGAAATGAAAAACGAGGTATCAATAATTACAATGTCAACCTTCGACTCTTCTGACTCTACCATTGTCACTCAAATGTCGTCTTATATAGGTATTGCACTTTGTAAAGACTTTTGTATATATTATGGAAAGTTGTGTTTTCATTCATTTGGTGATTGAATTTTCCACCAGTGTTGCTCATCACGGCGAAGAACACAGTTTCTCAACCTCTAGTACTGTTTAGATTTAAATCACTCTTTAAAATGTGTATAATAAAATTTAAACTAATTCTATAATAATCATAACCTTAAATCAGGATAATATACAATTAAGATCAGCTTTTGGCAAAAGTCATGTGGTACTCTAGGTTTTTTCCCCCACTTTTGGGTAATTTTAAAACAAGCACTGTTAATTTTTACATCTTTTAATGGAAAATTTCGTGAACTTGACAGACGGATTTTCAAATAATTAGGCTGTCTGTTCGTAGGTATGTTAAAATGTTAGTGTCAGGTTTCTAAGGACTATAGACGTAAATTCGTCTTGCAAATCAATGCTGTAAACAATCATCTGTTTAAAGTGCATTCAAGTATTAAATACATCTGGACGCGATGATTAAATATACTGCAATGAAATCTGCATTCAAGAGGCAGTGATATGGATATAATATAAACTAAAGCAGTGCACGGGACTGGAAGTACTGTAGGCAATACGTTGATTGCTTTTGTGATTAATTGTGCAATAACTTTATCACACATTTCTACAGTACAGCAAATATTTGTGAGTGTAAGAGGTTTGTCTAAAACGTATGGAGATTTTTTTCTCTCTTCTTTTTATACATGAATATTTTTTGAAATCGATGATAAACCAATGTATACAGTTTCCGTTTCCAGTTCAAAAACTAAAATTTTAATAGAAAATCAAATTATACCACATGATAGTTAAGAATAATTCAAATAACTTATTTCACTTATTGCGGGGTTGTGACGTTAGGCGTGGATGAGTGGGGCGCGTCGACATTTTGTGATCGTTTCCTCGCCTCTGGAAAATGTCATGCTCTATAACTTTTGACTCAGTAAAGCTACAACGCTCGTTGGTCTCAATTGATCGTAATCTGTAGATTTAGTATATTCAATTTTAGCTTTTAGTTGTTCTGGTGAAGTTGTATTGAGTTAATTGTTGAGAATAAACAAATTTTAAAAATGTCAGATTATACTCGTGTGAAAGCAAAGTCCAGATACGTAAATCATATACGGCTGGAAGTAATGTCATAACGGAAATCCAGTGGTACCCTCAAATCCCTTGAGAGAGAGTGAAACAGTGTAGAGAGCTATGGAAAATCTAAGAAGCAGCGGCAATACGCCCCAACGACAACGCAAATACATTTGCCACGACGGGGGCCATGAATTGAATTCATTGGACAGGCTTGTCATCAATAACAATAAATTAGAATTATCATCTCTTTCTTTATTTTATTTCTCGATGCCAATAAGAATAAAATATCTCTTAACGTTAATCGTACACGTATTCATGACTCCTGGTCGTACCCGTGACACATACGCACCTTTGTATTTCTCAGGAAGTGGCAACATTTGTAAGATCAACAATAGTTCCTATAAGAACTGACAGTCATGAATTTTATTAAAATTCACATACATTGTAACTTCTTAAACTTAATAGATTTAATTATTATTTGTGTTTCCAGACTTCACAAAAATGGAGTTTCCAGACAGCGTGACACAAATAGTTAACAAAGTCCCTGGCTCAGGTGTTGGGTAGCGCAAATCATTTCATTCATTAAACAATAGGGAATGAACCCCATTCAGACGACTCAGATTTAAGTCAAGATTTCCACAGATTTTCTTCACACAATAAAAATGTTACACAGCTAAACTTTGGATGACCCTAACTAAAATGGTGGCGCAAAATGTATTTGTTATTTTTAATTATGAAATAGCTAAATATTTGAAATCAGAATACTACACAGTTCGCTAGACTAATCTGAGAGAGAATTCAACGTTGAACTGAATTTTACATGTCCCTTGAAAGTGTGGTTACTTTTGGAGAAATTCAAAATATAAAAAAGAACCACGTCATAAAAAAACCACCTATAAAATTAAAGAACTTTTTAAAAAAACTATTGGCACCAATAAATTTCACTTTTAACTTGGTTAAAAATGTTATTTTAAAATGTGAATGACATTAAAAATCTAAAATTGTATTGAATTTGTACAGCGAGTGTGATAATACATTTCGTATTCATCTCTTGATAGAAATTATTCATTATGTTTTTGTCAAAATTTTCAAAATTATTTTGATATTTTATACTAATAAAAAATTGAAATATATTTAGTGCCGCCATTTTGGTTAGGGTAATCTAAAAAATATTTCGTAAGCGTCATCAATGTTGTCTTTCTATTCCCAATAATTTGACATGTCATACGATGGAGGGTATAACTTGAAAATTTTCAGTACTACAAAATTTCCCATTTTAGTAATAGAGGAAATTTTTTTTTGAAATTTAAAATAAGTCAAGGTGACAAAAGTTAAGGTGGGGTATGGAAGAGGCTTTATTAACACACTGTATAATAGGGGATGTTATATGATATGTTAAAATATTGTTTTAAGTTTGTCGCCTAAATATATTCCTTATCTGTGCTCGACATTCCAAACGTGTGGACGGAGTTCCATTGATTTTGCTATGAAATTAGATATAAAAGTAGTTTTGGTTTTATATCTGTGGAGAGAACAGAAATTCTTTTTACTTGGCTCATATCGTGAATAGAAACATTCAAATGGATATAACAGAGGAGGAGTATTGCAGTATAAAAGTAGGGTTACTAGATGGTCGATAGACATAGAAAGAGAAGCGACCAAATTACTGATCTAGTTTGTCTACTCTTAGCATGTTCCATGTTTCTGTTTTTATTTTTAGTTTGTGATTTTTTAATTTTTTTTTTACTGGTGGAGGACACATGACATTTGTCTTCTCTATAATATTATCATAAGAATCATACATTTTTAAAATTACTTAATTTTCTTATTGTTTCTTCAATTTTTTAAAGTAAATTCAGTCTTTGTTAGTTTATTCTATACACTTTTTAATCATTTTTCATTTTATATATTATAACATTCACATTTTGTTTTATTTTGTATTTAATCATTCTGTTTTCTGTTCACTGACGGTACACCCCAAAGTTTTCATTATTTTATTTGATCTATATATACGGTATAAAATATATAAATATAGTATTTTTATTTTTTATTTTTTTTTATAAAACCGAAAATTACTATTTTTTACAAATCGGTTCAAATAATTTTGATGAAATACCGCTAATCTCCCAAATGAATAAATAAAGATTGTTTAACACAGTGTTTAACAGTGTACTAAATTACAAGTGGAAAAAAAAAATTGAAAAAAATTGGAAAAAAAAAACGAAAATGAACTTTTGGTACTGCTATTTTTTGGGCGTAGTTTTTACACAAATTTTGACAGAAAATTTTGTAAATTGACAATTTCTATTTTTCATATTATGATTTTTGTTATAATTGTTTTGAAAAATGGTGATGGTGTAATTAATTCACAACCCACACATCTTCTGCATTGGGAACTGCAAACTTATTTGTTGGAGAATCTTTCTGCTTTAATAATAAAGTGTTTAGAGATAGCGATGGCTCTTACAACGTGACTGTATGCAACCAGGACTAATATTGACGGTGCAGAGTGTTTCCAGGAATTTAGATTCTTTAATAAACGTAATGTTTTGGCTGTGGAATGTCATCTTTATTACGCATACAAAATTGTTTTATATCGAGGGTCGAGTTATATATAAAGGGCATTGTGATTAGAGGAAACAGTTTAGTCTGTGTAAAACTCAAGATCTGTTTGGATGAAATAGTGGAGAGTATGTAGCGTCCTTCTAATTGTATATCCTATCAGTTGATCGAGAAAGTAATTAATGGTACACAAATATTCACAATAATTATTACTACGTTTGTCAAAAATGTAACGAGATTAATTGTATAAAACTAATTGTTAATTTAACTACAAAACAATTTTATTATATTAAAATAGTTTACTTACTGAAGCAGAAACAGTTCTGAAAGTCATCCATAATTTCAAATAGTTGGTTTTTAAATTTTACGAGGTTGAAAAATTTACATAAATTAATATCTGGGGATTAAGGGGGACCACAGGAATGTCCTTTTTATTTTCATAATCGTTCACAGAAAGTACGTTGTTACAAGGATTGTCGTGATGGAGTATCCAAGAGACAATAATTTCTGGCTAGACACGAAATTATCTTCTTTTTTTGTCTCTCAAGAGTTTTGCTAAAATCTGAAATTGATCAATTTTCTGTCCATGAGGTATTAATTTTTCTTCTCAGCTTCTTGTCTTAGGTACTTCCCCCCTATTCCTCGTTTTATCAGCCATCTATACTTGATTAGGTGACGATCAAAAAGAAATTAGTCACATTTACAGAAATTGTCACTATTCAAGAAAAACTTTTATGGAAATAAAATAAATTGAAGTTACTAATATATTATTTTCAACAGATGCACTACACTTTGTAATTAATGAAAATATCTACCTAAGTGATACAAACTTTATCCTTTCCTCTGAAATTATGTTTAAATGCTGGAGTAGTTTTTGTTTTGTTTGTTAATTATAAATTACATCTGTTTTGATTGAACATTTTAGAAGTAAACCTTTTTCGATTAAACATTCTCAGGAATAAACCTCATTTAATTGGAAGCACAGATATTTTTTTAAATTTAATTGATCTTATAATATTTAGTATTTTTATCGTTTTCTGCGACTACAGAAATGCCTACCTTATTTTTTAAAATTATTAAAATAAATTTTGTTAATGAAAATAAATGGAAAACTTAATACAGTAAAATTGGAAATCGTAAAAAAATCTAATCTAGAATTTGTTACATTTAAAGTTAACAAAATTTCACTAATGTCAGTCTTTTGTTTTCTGGGTTTCTTAGGTAGACATATCAATCGTCATCCATACAGTTGCACAATGCTTCTTTTCCATCCACGGTAACGTATTCATTTGCCGTGATGGATTGTCTATTACATCGCCTTACCACTTCAGTATTAAGTTATTTCTCCAGTCATCTCCGAAAATAAGCTCTAGAAGATTATTTACATCCTTTTTCTTTTCTTCCTTAATATTGTGTATCAAAAGAATCGTAGAAGGTTCGAAGCTCTTGCATCTTTGCACATTCCAATGTTTCTTTTTGAGTGTTGCCCATGACTCTACTTCACATTCAAACTGGAAGTTTTGAAGACCTTTTACCTTAACAATAGTTGTCATTCTTTTTGTTTATGTGTTCTCTTCTGTCCCCCTTTTAATAAAGATTCTTTTCAATCCTGATATCCCTTTCAGGCGCCTAAAGAAAACTTCTGTGAAGGAGAGTTCTTTTGAGTCATACAAGAACCAGACTACTCCTAAAAGTTTTACATCTCCAACGTATCTGTAGATATCAATATATTCGACTTTTTCAATAATAACAAGTTTCTTCCTTAATATTTGTTTGACACGGCCAAAAATTCTGTCCGCAGAAAGGAAATGTGATTCCAAGCACTGGGAATGTGACCTGTATTTTTCTAACCCAGACTCTGATTTTAGTTAATAATTCAGGGCGTTCGAAATATAGTTATTTTTATTCCGAGATCCGCAACCATCACAAAAAAGCTTCATAGTTTTCTTACTATTATCCAGCTGCAAGTTCTGTAAGTGATGGAACAATGTTGAAGACACTTCCACAGCTTGTTGCTATCTTGCTCTTCTGACCAGACATCAAAAATTAGTTGTGACTCAGGCAATTGAACACATACAAGGAAAAATTTGGGTGTGCTTAAGACCACACGTTAGAAGTGAAAACTTGTTTGAACAGTATGTAATGCTTATATACTTATGATTTTTGTTTTAATATATATGGGTATGTGAGAAAGTTAGTGCAATCTTTTTCGTAGATTTTTGTTTTAATATATATGAGTATGTGAGAAAGTTTGTGCAACATTTTTGCATTGATTTTAATTCGACTATGTATATGAGTTTGAGAAGGTTAGTGCAATATTTTTCGTAGATTTTTTAGTTTTAATACGTATGGGGCGCGCGTATCCGTTGTCTATATATTAAGGTTGCATTACGCTACTGTGCGTGACGCGATTTCTATTGAAAAACTCCATCCCAAAAAGTACCCAACGCGCCAATAGAAGTTTTCACTTCAATAAAAACCAAACTGGCCTTTTGAATAGTAGTACGCCTTTTGAATAGGCCATCTTTGCAAACACTGGATCTGCTGAAGATCAAAACAGAGTTTGTGTATTATTTTTTGTGTAATATACTTTGTCTTAGTTTGCACATCTTTAGTAGTTTTTATTAGATATTTTTCTTTCTGACAGTAACTACAGGCATCGGACGCAAGGGAACGAAATCCGATATTGAATTTAGAAAACTCTTTTAAGCAAATATTTTGAAACTTTGAGGCTATCATTCTCTTGGGCGTCGTTATACATCTTTAACTGCTCTAGTGGCTTCCTTCATCCGTCTGCTTTTTGATAAAGTTTATAACTTCAAACCTTTTTGCTGCATTTTTATGAGACTTTCGGACCCCACCAATTTTTTTTCATAAATGTGCTCACTTTTTGACTTTGCCTGAAAGATACTTCTTAGTCTAGTAGGTTTCACCAATATTTCTTACAATAAAAGCTCTAACAAACAGTACCATTCCATTCCTGGAGGTTGGTAAACGATATTTCAACTAAGCAGAATTTTATCTTTTATTATTGTTTGTGGACTGTGGTCTGCGTCGTTTAATTGGCAAATAATCAATAAAACTAGATTTGAAGTTATCTTGAGCAGCATTATCTGGCATTAAGAGTTTATTCCTTAAATACCTGCGGTCAATAGGTGAAAATATCTTACACTGAAACTGCTTGTTGTTATGCTGACAAGGACCGAAAGTATTGCAGCTTTTGGGAAGCAAATATTTCTTACTTTTTCTTTCACCTCTCGTGAACCTTACTTTGTCTTTTCCTGCTTCCTTGATTACAAACGCCAACAGTCACTAAGTTATCTTCAATATCACTCATATCACTCATTATAAAAAAAGATCACTTGTAATAATTTGAGAAAATTAATTTGTAAAAAAAAAGGAAAAACATTTAATCAAAGCACAACACTATCAAGGCAAAGTAGTTGTAAGACTTAGGTTATGTTTGTGGTTTTTAAACAAGAGTACAGCAGAGGGTCATGGGAACCCGAGCTATCTCTGTAATTAGCTGATTTAGAAGAAATCTCTTTTGATTGTCACCCATGATGGATTAAATTTATTTTGAACAAAACTCCTACTTTTACATATCAAAGTAAATGGGATTAAATATCATTTGTTTGTTTTAAGGATTAACATTGGATCAGGATTAATAAATCCAACACAAAAATATGCTTCTCTCAATTTCGGATATTATAAACTAAACTCTTTTTGATTATCGCCTCTTCACTTCTTTTTCCAAACTATACTCGATGGCCTACAAAGGCAACATTCCTTCATCCAAATTCTATTGAGAAATATAACTTGAATATAAAAAATACAACGAACAAGGATTTGATCTTTGGACTTTACTTCTCTTGTTTTTGAACTGCGTTTTTTAAAGTTTTTGTTATTCATAATCATAAATCCATGATTCATCAAGTGTTATGAGATTTTTGTATAGTCTCTTTCGTTTTTGATAAGCTCTGATATACACGATTGTTCTTCTGGTCTTACGATTATCTTTTTAGGAACTATTTTTGGATAAATTTTCAATGTGCACTAATCGTCTGTCAAAATGTCATGAACAGTTTGGTGATTCACATTTAGTTCATAAACAATCATTTTTACTGTAAAGAGTTGATGAGATCTCTCACTTTCATCAGTTCGTGCTGAGCCTGGTCGTCCAGATCGGTGTCGTGCCATCTCGTCCAGGTGCTATCTCATCCAAGTGCCATCTCATCCAGATTCCACGGACGGACGTAAAGCAAGGGGTTAATTCTTTACCCGCCAACTAGTGCCATCTCGTCCAAAAACCTATGGTATTGTTTACTTGACAGGTCTACAAAAACTATTGGAACGTTTGTAGTAGCCTACCTTTATAATTTTATAAAATTCTTATTATTTATAAAATTTCGGGTCTTCCATATTTTCTAGCTTCATACTATTTAACCCCCCTAAATACTCTTTGCGTTTTATATCAAAATGCTATAAATCATGTACAATAATGTTAAAACTCGCCTTGTATGTAATACAGGGAGAAAACTAATCTTCTTTCGGGTTCTCCTTACCTAGGCTCCAGGTTGCGCAGTTCAACTACAGTCTGTTCTAATGTTCCACCTCAAGGTTTGTAGAATATAAAGCCGCTTGTATATTAACATAATTATTTGACATAAATTACAAATAAAATCTGAAAAAATTCAAATCGGCCGTTAGGTTAGGTTAGGTTAATCAACTGTAAAACTGCACTGGACGAGATGGCACTTTTTTCTAGGAAATTGAATGTTGGATGAGATAGCACTGGGATGAGATGGCACTACATCGCCCAGATCTGGGTTCATTCCCACGGTGAACTGATCGCGGTAGATAATTATATTTCCTTAAACTTGTAAATAGTGTTTATATAGCTACATGTTTATCTATCACATGTTAAGCTTCCCAATCTATAGAGGTACTACGAACAGCCATTATATCTCTAGTGACATAATCGTCCATGGGGTTACTATTTTATATACCTCTTGAATATTTAGCAACAACACTCTATGGTTTTTCAAGACAATTACAATGTTTTTATTAAATCGCTGTTGTACGTTATTTTATTTGTAGCTAATAACCTATTTTTAGAAATTTTGTTTTTCTACAGTGTTTTGTTGTTTAACCTATTTTAGTAATTTGTCAAAAAATTACAAGCATCTAGGCTTTGAGCGTGGGGAATAGATAAAATAGTATATTCTTCTGGAGTAGTATTTCTTCATTATATGTGTTTATGTGGTGCTATAAGAGCTACATTGTTTTTGCACAACTTATTTTTAATTTAAAAACCGTCAAGCAGAACACTGTGAATTAAACTATGCATGTCTGATATAGTGAATTCCAACAGTGGTGGAGTTAAATTTCATCCCTTATAATAGATTACTCAAAGAGGGGTTGAAGTAGCACAAAGTTAAATTCCTGAATATTCGGTCATGTTGGAATTTAACTTTATTCTGTAGGGGTAGTTGTTGTTGAGTGCGGTTATTGATTCAAACTGTATATTGTGTATTATACTCTATTTAATAAGCTATTATGGTGTTCAGTAAGAAGGGTGCCAAACGTAAGAACTTTAAAAGTGGACTGATAAGTACTGGAGGAACAAGAAAAGCTTTTGTGTGGCCTCATAAATGACCAAGAGTTGTTGTTTTAGTTTTATGCCAATATCTCAGCTGCCCTTTATATATCATTAAAAAAAAACATATTACTTTATTCAGCACAAAAGGGTAAATATTTTGTATCTTAATGTATTTTGTAAAACAATCGGAATTTTTGGGCCAATGCGCACTAATATTATGAAAAATTCTGCAAAATGTGGTATTGGTATATTAATCCTTTCTAAAGGATGTACCTTGTTTCTCAAAAAAAAAATGAAAAAGACAAATTTTTAAGCATATATTTATTGGATCTCTTTCTTTATTTTGTACTGCAGAATCATCACTGCACAAATTTTGACTGAACTCTGTGTTATATTATCTTATATTTAATCAACCGTAAAGAGCTGCACTTGTGAAAACGTCAATAACCAAAAAACAATTTTCCACACAAAAAATCACTTTATTTTCGCAACAGAAATACAAGACGAGGTTTCAATCACTAAATCATCATATTCAGCACACAAACCCTACTGACAGTGGACTGTAACTTAGCAGCTGAGGATGATGACTTAGTCATTGAAACATCATCTTGTATTTGTGTTGCACAAATAAAGTGATTTTGTCTGGACAAATTATGTTTTGATTCATTTGGTTATCATATTTAATTCGGTAAGGAATTTCTGCGCCTGTCGCTTATTTCTATACATAGGGTTGATTTTTATAATTAAGGTGTCAAATTAAACAGGTTTACCTACAGATTTGGTGAGCATTATTAATCTTCCTTGAAAACACTTATTTTCTAATAAATTATTATTTAAATAATATGTCTAGTGTGGGTAAACAACATGTTTCACAATAAAAATAATTTGAAACATATGTTATATATTCTCAAATATGTTTTATTTTGTTTGAAAATTGAAAACAGCTGTTTCAAATTATTTTTAGGTTAAACTATATAGTGCTTCCTTGAAACGGTTAGAGGTAAAGTCAAACTTTAAATATAAAAAAAGTTTTTATTTGAAATACCTTTTTAATCATGTGTTTCACAATTAACATTACTATTTGGAGTTTTTAATTTTAATCTGTTTCCCTCAAAATTTATGTATTTTTTAAAAATTTTAAATAAATGTTATGTAAGGGGCAACTTAAGCACATTTTTCAAAAGAGTATGTTTTTGGTTTATGTAGGCTATGCTATGTGGTAACATAAAACTAACTGCAAAACACTACTTTGTTGACGTTTTGGAACACTCTGTACATACGCAGTACAGAGTTGAAACTATTTGTTCCAAAATGATCAGTGAATATTTACAATGAGGTATCACTCGACCAACTTTTACATTTGAAAATTTTCCAAAAAACTATCCCCACTCCCCAAAAAACACTTTTGTGGCATTTTTGAGATTTGAAAACATTTTTACTGAATTCTCTAGGGTTGAAATAGGGGGGTTTAAATTAAAACGAAGGCTGTAGCTCGTTTGGTTCAGTCACTATACATTGCACACGGGTGGTCTGATCATCCTGTATATGCGGATTCACGCTGTGTTGTCATTGATTCCTTACATCTTGCAAAATTAAATGGTTTACATTTTCAAATACTTTTTATGTTGTTGTTTTGTTTAAGAATTTATAACAGGTGTTTTAAATTGTTTATAGGTTAACTTATATAGTGCTTACTTAATTTGTGCGGATTAACGTTGTGTTGTGATTCATTGCTTACATCTCGCAAAATGAAAAGGCTTAAATTCTTAAATACGTTTTTATTGATGTTTTGTTTGAGGATTTTTATAACATCTCTTTAAAATTAATTCTAGGTTAACTTATGCAGTGATTACTTTATTTGTGCTGATTCACGTTATGTTGTAATTAATTGCTTAGATCTCGCAAAATTAAACAGTTTAAATACATAAATACGTTTTATGTTGTTGTTTTGTTTGATAACTTAACAGCCGTTTTAAAATATTTTAGGTTAACTCATAGTGATAACTTTATTTGTGCGGATACACATTTTGTTGTGATGATTGCTTACATTTAGCAAAGGTTAACGGTTTATATGGCTTATTGTTTTTGTATGACAATTGTGTGAGTTTATGTATTATAAGTTTTATACAGTATAAAAAAAAATAGCTGCCGTATTAAGACCGCGTGGCAATCGTCGAGCCTTACTGGTTGACGAGAAAATGCCAATGTCAGAAATCGAAAGGCACTGAACCGTGAAGTAAACCTGGAGGTTCATCTTTTTGATGCCAACATGAACCTCAGACGTCGATTTACTTTAAAATTCCACGTTAATTTGATATTAACAATCCATATTTTGATATATGTGATATTTGTGGTGAATATAGATATTGCAGTGCTTTGATGAAATAACCACACAAATGTATTTATTCAAAACTGTTAAAATTGGAAAAAGCTAGTTATTATTGATATCATTAACAATAACATAATTATTCGACGTTTCAAATTATGAATCAAACTCGCTATCAAGGGTGAATATGATTAACTCAAACCACAAGTAAAAGAAAATAACTATTTAATGAAATTTAACAACCGTTGTGTTTAGTTTAGTTTTTGTAAACCCATTTTTTAAAACGATTAAGAAATTTCTGGTATCCTGAAAACTAATATTATAAAACAATCTGCAAAATTTATTATTGCTATTTTAATTCGTTCTAATATTATACCTTGGTTTTTTAAGAAGACAAACAAAAAGACAGAAAAAGAAGCATTTTTGACATATGTTATTGGAACTGTTTTTATTATTATTATTATTATTATTATTTTTTTTTTTTTAGATCTCTTAAAGTTTGGCATCTTACTCTACACTCTTATTTTAAACATTCTCATTGATCAACTGTAATGAACTACACTTGTGGAAACCTCAATAAAAACACAATTTTCCACAAAAAATCACTTTATTTGTGCTACACAAATACAAGACGACGTTTCAATGACCAAGACATCATCCTCAGCTGCTACATATGTACATAAACCCTACTGAGAATGGAGAATAACTTTATTTGACAGCAATACCTATATTGGTGATTGGGTGGACTAAATCACTGATTTTATAGCTGCGTTTGAGCTACGACGTAATTCTCACTATTGCTGATTTCCGATACGAAACTAACACTAGCTCAACAGTGATTTTGAATATTTTAGTCGGTATTATTTTTTATGTTATCGTAAATTAATTATTTTTATTAAATTTTGGTAAAATTATATGATTCAAAATCCAAACCGCAAGACAAATTACTGTTGATTAGAGATTTGTAAAATACGAAAGATAACTTTGACACCTGTTCTGTTAGTTTTGTTTTGGACTGTAAAAACTTATTTTTGTAGTAAAATCGTTCAATTGAAATTTGAGAAAACTACGAATTAGACAAACTGTTAGTCTGTTGCAAAAATATTAAAGATACCTTCCAATATTAAAGCTGATTTGTAAAAAAAAATACAGCTTCTTAATATATTTCTTTTGTAGTCACAAATTTAATCAAATACAATCTACACGGTTTCACAGAAGAGTATTTTATTTCATCATTTCAAAAGCAATTTTTCGAATATATGGGGACATCAAAACGAAAAACGACCAAGCGATTTCTTGACCCATTACGTAATTTTCTCTAGAATATTGTAAACACAAATTTTTAGAATCTCCAAATTATCCAATTGTTTTCTATTTATAATTTATGACTTTCTCTACATCATTATTCGTACTTGAAATAATTGCAGAATTACTGTTGTTTTGGGGACGTCATCATTTCTACAATAAATTAAAATAAATTTCGTTCCCCTACACTACAATCGACCAAAAAGCATGCAATTATTCATTCCTTACTCTGCCACACTAAACTAAGTAAAGTTACAAAATATCTTAAACGAGAGATTTACCTTTAATCCTTTGCTATCCTGCAATCCTCAGGAGAGTTTATGGTTAGTAGAAACACATAAATCTTAACAACTACAAAGTAGTGTATCTTTAATTAGGTCAGTATAACAACTAGGATTTATCATTTAAATTGTAAATATTGAAAATAAAGGAAGAACAAACTTCTCATACAAAACCAAATTCACAGGAAATGTACATTTATTTATAAAAATAACATTGAAAATTGAAGAAGGTTTATGATTATACAATTACATTGTTACCACCTCTATTTTTACAATTGTATTGGTTTTCATACATTATTATTATTTTAATTTTTTATAATTTCATTCGTCTTACCAAGAACTTTTCATGACCAAACATCCATTTTAACAATTTTAAATCACCCTGAGGTACCAAATACTCCAAATTAGTACTTACTGTGGTAGCTTCTCTTACCTAAGAAGATTCTCAAGTAAGTCAAAATGAGTGCAATTTTCTTTTTATCAATATTAATACAATCAAGTTAACTGCTGCAATTTTAGTTACTGTGATCCAAACAAAATTTTCACCCCTAAATTTGTCTTGTCTCTTCATTTCTTTTGTAATGATTTAACACATAATCTTATGCCCTATTTTAAATTGAGTACTTACTTTCCGCTGTCCCATAAAGTCCAAAAATTTAAAAACATACGTTCTAAAAGTAGCTCCTTACAACAAAGAAGATTGCTGCCACAGTGTCTACTAATAGCTAACCTAATTAATAACAACAATAAAGTAGAGAGGAGGGAGGGAGGTTATAAGTTTCTTTTCAGTCACCCTGTATGATAAATCATGATATTACAGCCTTCTCTCGTACACACATATTCTTCTCTTTATTAAATTCCAATTTTACATCTTAGCAATAATCCGCTCACATTTTCTCTCCCTCATAATTTGGTTCAGTTCTTCTTGTCTACTTATATTGTCATCTCTCCCAATTTTCTTTGCTTCTTTATCTATCAGCTTCACTGATTTTACGCTCATTGTAAACATTACAATATTGGTAAAACTAATATTATTTTCTGAAAATGCAAAGAAAGTTGTGATTATTTCTTTGACTTCTCTTCCCTGTCAAGAGCACGAATAGAAGATTAATTCATAATTAAGTAATAAAAGCTAAACATATAACAAAATATTCTACCTTGGAATTCATAATTGAGGCACTACATAACAGTGGTAAAGCTAAAAGCTTACACCTACAAATCTGAAACCAAGAATTTAGCAAAGAAAAGACACATCGAAAAATTAACAAAGAATATCAATTAGACAAATACTTGATCCAAACTTCTAGAGTAATAAAAGTAAATTCATCTCTAACAAAATACTCTACATGAAAATATATTTTCCATGGTATAAAAAAAGGAAAATCACTTTCTACTGGCCACATTAAAAGAATGAATGAAAACGGACTCACCAAACAGATATTAGATTTTTTCTTGAATAGAAAAACTAAAACAATCTGGTTTCTTAAGAACACACTACTAGATTTAAAATAACTAAAATTCCAAGAACAAAGTATCGTAGATAGTCAAAATAAAATTTTAGGAGAAATTACAGATAAAAGAGGTCTTAACATGTCCGAAGAAGAGAAAATTGCCGCCTCTAATGAAAGGATATTGGATTAAGAGGAAAGAACAAAGACACAGAGCTTGAATAACGTACCCCCCAAGAGGCAGAAATTCTGAAAAAAAATATAACCCATCACGTAACCCCTTTTATTGTGAGGAAAGCATATGCCACATGTAGAGTCATGATACGTTCTAAATATCATCTTTGTTACCGAGTTGCTGTTAGCGTTAACTCAAAAATTCAACCGTCACTGTGACACCGTGTCCCCAATATTGACAGAATCTCATTCTTATTCAGACATCGTATTTGTTTGTTAACATGCAGGTATTGTGTTGTTTGTCACTGCTTCACTTAGGTTGTTTAAGTTGTCTTTGGTTCGTGTACGTCAAATTAGGTAATTTACTTCTAGAATAGGGGTGGGTGAAAGATACGAAATTATTCTATAATTGTTTTAGCGAAGCAAGCTTCTGTTTTAATTAGACAATTTATATGTTTATAAGAACAAACGTGTCTATACCAATCGTGATGAAATTTATAAATAAGGATTTTGCAAATAAGCCCAACTATATAGGGTTTTCTGCTTTTATTTTCATTTTTCACTGTCGGCCATTAATAATTTTTACGTAATTTCATAACAAGGACTGTATTATTACGACTAGAAATATGGCGAGAACTAATAAAATAATTGTGTGAACGTGGTGAACGAGAGATTGTAAAAAAATTATGATGATTTGGCAGAGTTTTCTAAAACTATCCTGCAGAGAGTTTTCAACTGACTAAAAAATAAAAAACTCTCCTCGCGATATGCATTTTTAGAATTTATATTTCTTTAAATAAAAACTTTTCAAGGTAACATATTATTACAAAATATATAAAAAAATATTTATATTTACACTGTCTTGTTCCCCTCTAAATCATGATCTAACTTACATGAATGCATCAATGTCAAAATTAAACAGTAAATATAACGTTTAAACTCGCAACAAATTGAGACCTCCAGGTACAAGTTCTGGGTACATCGATGAGTGCAGCACAAAATTTACCATCATAATGTAAAGAGCATGTTAACCAAGAAGCTTACTACGATTCTGTTTAAAATGGGGTTTTGTTCAAGTTTACAGTAGCAGTGGTATTATTTACTGTACTTCTTGGTCTATGAATATTGTTGTGTCACGTGATACACCAGACTGTAGCCTCACTGGGTTTATAAGAACATGTTATTGAATGTTTTATAATATCAAAGCAGCGAAGTCTACTTTTCACACATCCACTAATCATTAGATTAGGTTAGGTCAACATAAACATGAATGTTGACTGAGAAGTAAAACATTTTAACTGTAATGGTTGTTTTTTGTAATATATCAATAAAACGTATTTATAATACACATAAAAATAATTAAAGATAATAAAACTTTAAACGCTATAAACTGCAATTAGCTTTAATTACAATGACCAGTAGGGTTATTTTGCAATATGACGTCACACATAAAATGTTAAGTATAAAATTGTTGTGGTTTAAATTGCATTAGTTTTTATTACTGGCGCCTCCTGCGGAGTATAAAATACACTAATTGTCTTACTGTCCATTGTATCGGACAAAGAGCTATTTTATACAAATTTGTATTATGTCTCTTTATTACGAAAATGATCTTCTTTACTTAAAAAAAAATAAATAAAATAAAATTCGTCAGAAACTTATGGGGGAAGGGAAATTTTCTTGCAATACAATTATATTAGTAATACAAATTGATTATTCACAATCAGCAAGAACTGTACACAGTTACCTTTCCTTAAATATGTTAACACCTTGGTGGTAAGATATATTTGTCATAGTTAAGGTTGAGGGAGGATTATGGGGATGAAATTTGTTTTCATTATAATGCCAAGAGATCATTGTTCCCAACCCTCATAACCCTCATGAAGGGGTGGGGGCTAATAATTCAGTTTACTGTAACAGGAAATGTGTTGTTAGGAGATGAAATGTGCGTTGTAAACAGAACATTATGAAGAGTAAATCTTAAGGGTTGAGTTTTTCCAATATTTTTGTTATTGATTTTGTCATCAGTTTAAATTCTTATTTATACATTTTACATACTACAACAACAATGTAAAAAAAATATTAGAATAAACACTCAGAAGTTTGCACATTCCTTTGAGTATTAATCTAATGATTAACTTCAAATTAAGTTAATAATAATTGAGAATTGCTGTTCAAAATAATTATATGGTAATTAATATTGGAACCTGGTTGTGTTATATCCTACTGAAAGAATGGAACTTACACTAATTCATGTCTTAAGTTAATAATGCATGCTGCAAAGTTAGGGAAATTACATAACCTCTAAATTATAGTTCATTACGATATATTTTAAAACAACACTTTTTTTTATATTTAGCCAGTTTTTTTTAAACCAACAGTGGTATAAAAAATGGACGATTTCTTTATAATCAAATTCTAACTTATTTCGTTAAAATCCACTCATGTCTTATTTAAAGTGGTCCCCTACCCCGCCTTACCGGTTTACGAGTTTGGGATGTAGAGCACTGCAGAAGGCATAACACTAGACAGACAGACATAATTTAAAAAGAACAATTTGTTGGCTCTAAAACGGATATGTTTTTGCCACTACGTACATATGAAAAAGTAAAATCTGTAACTAAAAATTTTGCTTGCTAAACTACCGAAACACAAAACTTAGATTTTATTAAAATTGGTTGCAAAGAGTTTGCTTAAACACAGCACCTCTATACACCATACGTATCGTGCTAGATCTACTCAAATACTGGTTTGTGAGTGATTCGTAAAATGAAAACCAATAAGTAAACGTCTTCTTAAAGTAAAATATTTAAAAATTGGCTCAACTGATTTCGTTTACAACTATTATTAAATTTTGAGTTAATGTTTTTAGTGGTGTCTATCATTTTTAATTAGACAGTAGCCTTCATACTAAGCATTTTAAAATAAACATACAAGTTTTTTATAAAATCATATTTTTATTTTTGTTTATTAGATATTTATACAATAATCACTATTTTTTAGTAGTGTCTATCATTTTTAATTAGACAGTAGCCTTCATACTAAGCATTTTAAAATAAACATACAAGTCTTTTATAAAATCATATTTTTATTTTTGTTTTGAGGTACTATTAGATATTTATACAATAATCACTGTGAGTATATTTCATCTTCCTGTGGGAATAGCGAGGATTAAGTTTTGAGGATGGTTCACTCTCCATCTAATACTTAATAAAATGATTAACAATATTACACAAACTTTACTAATATTAAGTCGAAATATTCACAATCGTAATAATAATCAAACAAAACTGTCCGTGGCTAGAAATGTCATTTTGGTAGTTGTCACTAATAAAATTAAAAAGATCGTCGACTTTGAAAAATATAATTAAATAAGGGCCTAACTTCCTTCAGTTGTGTCATAAATACGGCCTCAGCGTAAAGCGTATTTGATTAACGCAATCGAGGTTAATTATTTATGTTTAAATTATTCCGAGACTTTTTTCTTACTTTTGAATTTTTGGGTTTTGCGTCATTTATCTTAAAATATCAATAAAATTGGAACAAAAAGATATAGTCGTGTGGAAAAATAACGCCTTTTACAGTATGCGCCAAAATAAACTACTGAAATTGTAAGATTTTATTTACATAGTTTTATCAATATATATAAGGAAGAAAAATCTGTTAGACTCGCGTAATAACATGTTTAATATGATCTCAGTTCAGTTTTAGGCAACACTCGTACAGTTTTTGAAGGTTTTGCATCATTTTGGTGAAGAGGGGTTGTTTCATGCTCCTTATACACATGATTATTTTTTCCTAGAGTTGGACGATGGTAGCTGATGGGTCTTCACGGAAAATCTTCTCCTTCAACATTCCCCAGACGTAGGCGTCAGGTGGTGTAAGATCGGGGGTGTTGGCTGGGTAGGGAAGTTTGTTCTTAGGGAGATGAAGCGGTTGCCAAAAGTTTCTCGAAGTAAAGCGGTATTGGTTAAGGCAGTGAGGCTGGTTGCGCCATCTTGCTTTCATTGTGAACGAAAAGACAGGTTTTGGGCACGACAAAATCTCCTGAGGTCTCCTATAAAACTATCAAGAATGACCCTATATCGGTCCTGATTTACAGTAAGCGGATTTTCATTATTGTCTTCAACAAAGTATGGACAAATTATGCCTCTCTCTGACACAGCGCACCAAATGGTTACACGCTTACTATGCTATGGCCTCTCTACAACACTGCCAGTGCCAAGACGCTCAAACCCAAGAAAACGTGTTGTCTGCTTGTTTATGAAACCATTAAGGTGCACATGACATTCATCAGAAAACTATACATCACTCAGAAACTCAGGTTCTCCATAGCACATTGCTAACTTTGAAGCGCAGTATTGAACTCTGACTGTTTTGTTTATACAGTTCAAAGTTTGTAAAAACGAACCTCAAATAAATAAGAAATAAATAATAATCACGAAGACGTGGAAATGATCAAAAGTTGACACAGATGATCGAGTGGACAGATACATTGTCTGTATATCAGCTATATTGGCGATTTTTTAAAACATTTTTATCTCCAACATTTTTGGAGAGATGGTGTTCAATAAATTATATTTGTGTCCTTAGCGACTAACAATTGTGCAAAATTGGATCGAACTCTATAGAGTCAATTTTGAGAAAATCGTAATTTATATATATATATATATATATATATATATATATATATATATTTCTTATTGACTGCAGTTAGTACATTTTATATCCTGCAGAAGACGTCAGTAATAAAAACTAAAATACTAAAATAGAATTTATCTAGCAACAATTTTATATATTTAAAATTTTATGTGACGCTTCCATATTACGAAGTAACCCTACTGGTCATTGCACTTAGAGCTAATTGTAGTTTATAGTGTTTAAAGTTTTATTAGTTTCAATTACTTTTATGTGTTGACACACTTTAAGTATATTTCATCGACGTATAACACAACTGATACAGTTAAAATGTTTTCCTCATCAGTCAAAATACATGTTTGTGTTCACGACAGCAGTAAATTAGATAACATTAGTTGCCATAGCAACGTCTTCTTTGTGTTATTGATAACCTCTTGATCTATTAACTAGTGGTTGTGTGAACAGTAGATTTCACTCCTTAACATTCAGTACACATAATGTGGCTTATGTCTAGTATGTTGCGTAATCGACAAAGGAGTAGTAGTAATAATACAACAGCTACTGTACACTTGAACCAAACACCAGCACGAAGTGAAATAATAATAGTTTATGGGGAGCTTACTCTTTGTAATTTAATTTTGATTTAGTAATCATTGTATGTACATTGTTCTTAAATATTATGCTGTACCATTTTTGTTGAACAAACCTTGGAATTCTGACTGTTCTTTTGATACGAATCTTTACCGCCAATACTGGTGGGCTTCGGTGGCGAAAGGTTTGATTTTGTATAACAGTACAGAATCTGACTATTGTTCACATTTTACTCTAATTCACGTTGTATACTTACAAGTTAGGGACCGTGTGTGAAAGGTATATTAAGATTTAGAAGACATTTCATGGATTCGAACAGTGTAATTATTTCGAAATTAATAATTCAATTGATATTTTTGTAACCCGTTAAACAGGTTTCTATTATATTTTTGCTTCGTTCATGGCTTTGTATTTAATATTACAGAGCTTACTCTTTATTCCCAGTCGGAGCAGCCTTAATAACTTCTTTTACATTAACTGTTTAGTGTCGGCTATTTTGAAACGAAAAATAATATGCACAAAAACGTTACACATATCGTTCAGCCTAGTTGTAAAGAAGTCTTTAAATTTTCAAATAGATTAGATACACGAGCTTGCCCGTAACTGGGGCTTGGATAAACGTACATGCTAAAGCGCAAATGTTCCTGTTGAAAAACGACTCTGCTCAGCTCGTTAAACTTTACAGGTTTCTCTACAATAGTCCTCTAGAAATAATATAAGGAAATTACTCACAATCAACATCAACTGTGCAGAGTTACCTTGCCCTAAATATGTTAACAACTAACCAACCCAGCTGGTTGGGGTGAAATATATTTGTCATAATTAAACTAGGAGGATTATGTGGGTAAAATTTGTTTTCATTATGAAGTCAAGAGATCATTGTCCCCCAACCGTCATGCGGAGGAGGGGGATAATCAGTTTAAAACAAGAAACGATTTGCTAGGCGATAGAATATGCGTTCTAAACTGAATGTTATGAATGATAAATCTTTTAGGGAGGGACGTTTTTGTAATGAGTATTTTAAACATTTTTCATTTTTGTTTATGAATTTCCTATTCATCCAAAATATTAAAAGGTTGTAGTGATAAATGTGTTTCTCAATGTGCAAAGCTTTCTGAGCAATGAGATAATCATAAAATTAAGCTAACGATAAACTGAAAATAGTTGTTCAGTAAAATCATGTGGTTATTAATATTGCATTAGATTTATTTATATTGTACTTCGGAAAAACATTAATGGGAGTGATAAAAACTAAATTAAAATTTGAAAAATGTAAAAGGTAGTTGTTATATTTTGAATTATCGTACGATGAAAATCTGTTTGGATAAATTGTGTCAACATTGATTTAGGTGGTATCCAATCAAAAATTGGATTGTTTTGAGTATTTTGATTTGGTATATATATATATTTTTTAAACATTAAAAAAAGTAAATCATTTAAAAAAGATGTTAACATATTTTATTATTTTATGGCGTTTAACCCAAAAATGAAAAAAAAAAAAAAAAAAAAAAAAAAAAAAGTCATCTAGATATGAAGAATGACCACAAAAAATCCTTTTACTCGTGTATGTTGTATGATACGTCAGTTATCATGTACTCTAGGTTTTAATCCCACACTTTCATCTTTCCTATCACGTTTATCTTAACCAACTCTTGTTCTTTCCCGACTCTGACGCTATTAGAGTATTCGAGTGTAGGGATCGTATTGTATATACTTTCTTCCTTTTCTTTATAAGGCTGACAATAACTGAATGGTTTCTTCGCTTTTAAATAACGGAGGAGCGGATTCAAAAACGTCTTTTAGTCGACAAAAAAAGTTCAGAATTCCAAGTAACTCAACATCGACTTTTTTAAAGATTAAATATCTTTCTCTACGCTTCGTATAATATGTGAGGAAATAAAAATAAACATTTGAAAAACTTCCAAGCAAAGCGTCATCACTATTTTTCGGTGCATTATTACAACTCGAAATGCTTTGGTTAATATTTTAAATTTTCAGTCGATTCGAAAGTTATTAGCTAAGAACTTCAAATACACTAAGCCTATAGTTTGTATCTTCAGTTGTCGGTTTGTGCAAGTTTAAACCATTTAAACATTCGTATAACGAATAATTTAATTACAGTTGATTCATTAGTACAGAATACACAAAATCAATTGGAGGTTAGTTTAACTAACTAGATCCATGCAAGATTATCATCGTAATATTTCTGTTTTGTCAGATATTGTTCCTACTTATTGATGAGTGTTGTTTCTATTGCTAAGTTTTCCCTTTTTTAAACGAGAAAACTATAACAAAAAATTTCTCAAACAAACCCTCGCAAGAAGAAAACAAGAGTTCAATATTACTTCAACTGTCTGAATGTTTAGCTGTATTTAACTTATCCCAGTGTAAGAAGTATAAGGTTAGGTTTGGTAATTCGACCTCCGTTATTTTAACTAATGTTCACGTTTTATGATCTCAGGAAACCGAGAGTGATTTTCGAGATGCCGCCATTTCACGATAGCAGGATCACAAATTAATTTAGAAACATAAAATTTGGTATAAAGGACTGTTTAAGGTTATAGTGTTCTCATGTAACGCTACTTACATTTAGAAAAAATAATTTAAAAATCTAGAAATTGTGGCCCCTCTGTCTACGATGACAAATAGTGATGGTATCCGGCAGGGCCGAGTAATCAACACGAGGGTTAGAAAGTAGAGGATTCTTTCACATATGTACACGCCATATAAGGTTCGCCAGGTCTAAGCGAGTGGAGAGCTTTTAATATATATTCATCTTCGAGGCCCGTTATGGCCTAGCTTTCATGGACCATAGTTTATTTGAAATCAATATATACAGGTTGTTAAAAATAACCCCTTTTACAAAAAGGAAGGTGAAAGTTCACATGAAGGTATGTCCTAAAACGTTTAGTTTTTCGTCTGTCTGTCTGTATGTGTTTTTTATAATACGTTATATCTTAGGAAACTCTAAACACGTCAACTTCAGTCTTGGTACATGTATAAAATAAGACCCAATCGGTCTTTATAATAAGACCGAAGTTTATACTTTGTACCATTTCAAAATGGTGGCCATTTTAAATTTCTAAATCTCAAAATCAGTAAATTTTACAAAATATTTACAAGAGACAAAAAGTCCCTAAATTTTATCTCCTATGGAAATGACTTCATGCGCATTTTGTGATAATAATGGCAAAATTTTATTTTTATAGTTCATAAAATTGCAAAAACTCAATTAATAATCATGGAATCTTAATAATTTATGCAACGTTATTTAGGAGATAAAATTTGGCAACTTTTTTTATCTCTTGTAAAAGATTCTCCAACAGTTTCTCTAATGCTTTCAACAGACTTAAAGAGGGTATACTGATCGGTCTATAGGCTAAGCCTTGACCTTAGCATATGATAGTTTATGCAATGCTCTTGAATTGCTTATTTAAATGTATTTATAGGATTAAACAAATCGATTACAATGCTTTGTTTGTTTTGTTTTAGGTAAGTGAAACATTTTAAACTTTGAGGTGAATTTGGGTAAGAATACAGTTTTGACGTTTAGATTATATGAATAGTATATATATGTATATATATATATATATATATATATATAATATTTTAGACTTCCGTTAAGTCATACACATAGGCTTTGACATATCTTTTATATATTATTATTATTATATCTCCTTTTCCTCTTTTACTAATTGTATACATTCAGAATTTATTATCATATGTAAATATGAACCATCTGGTACAATATGTTGATGATACAACACCTATTAGGGATGCTGAATCCACATTATTATTATAACCAAGTACTTTATCTAATGTGAATAAAACAAGTAAGCACTTTTCAAGAAAAAATTGTTAATGTATCCAGAGAAAACTGTTTATAAGTGTTGCTTGAAGCAAAATGAATATCAGTTAACATCTAGAATTATGTGGGGTGACTCTTTAAGCCGAGAATACAAAGGGTTTTACATCTACATAAAAAAGCAGTTTAAAAAATGGAATCCTACATGAAGGCATTAGAAGATTTTAAAATATGGTCCCAATAGACCTCCCAAGTCTATGTAGACAATGGTCGAAAAGTCCCTTTAATTTTTTTATTGCTTAAAATAAATTAACTGAACTTTGTACATATCTTGTGGTGCATAACAGGACGTATTTTTGGTCATATCAGACTTTTTCTATGATTTTGAGGGGTTTAAAGGAAGATGGGGTGGGAAAACATTAAATGTAAAGAAGGATCATTTGCCACATCATTGGAATGCTTATTAAAAGACTACGTAAATGAAAAAAAACTAGAGCATAGTATCTTGCTCCGTTTTAAAGTAATGGACAATCAAATTTATGAAAAATGGTATTTTTATTTTAACATCAAAGTACAATATTAGTTAGTTTATAATAGGTTATTGAAAATATAGATGACACATTTTTTATTAGGTTACTAATGTTGTATAAAGAACCAGTAAATACATTTAGTACAGTACCACTAACATTATTTTAGTTCTACAGACTATTAGTACAAAATTGGAAAAAATTGTATTTTGATTAAACTGGAACCGAGAATACAACCCTCGACTTTGAGAATACAAATGAAGGCCTTTGTACCCGATTTTCTCTACTGATTGCGAACTGATAACTACTGGTTTGCACGTACTGATAGGATAGCAACACCTCCCTCATTTCCTCTCCAATATTTGTTGTGATCAACCAGTCCTCAGTTCTGGTTGATTAAAAATGAATCGCGGAAATACAGACAAGGTTGAAATGATTTTATTATTTTTTTTTGCGGACAGGCTTTAACAAATCTTCCACAAACAGTATGTTTATTCAATGAATCACACTCAGATAGACCAACTTTAGTTCCATATTTATCAAATTTAGTTTTAGAAACACATTTAGTGTTAAAGATGCACCTCGATCAGGGAGATCATCACATCAACAACAGAAGAAAATCAGATTAACAACAGAAACCAAATCAATAATTTCGTAGTGTTGCACAAGAAACTTGTTTACCAGATGGATCAGTACACAAATTACTCAAAAATGTAAGTGTTTCAAGAGCTCAATTAAGACGATCCCGATGTAATGGTAAAATTTTGTGAAGTCATGATAAATGTGATGGACAGAAATTACTGTGATTATTCGGAACTCGTATGTTTTAGTTACGAATGTTCATTCACTTTGCACGGATCAGTTAATCGGGATAACTGTTGGTATTGGTCAAGTCAAAATCCTGACTGATTATCCATCCTGTCCGTTTTTCATTGACGGACCATTGAATGGGCCGAAATATCTGAACTTGTTACAACAGCAAAATACTCTTTGCTATACTCTAACAAATGACAATAAAATCGAGGGCAATATTTCAACAAAATGGAGCACTGCCTCGCTATTTTGGCTAAGAAAGAGACTTTTCGGATATTCATTTTTTAAGGGAGATGGATTGGTAGGACGAACGATCGAGTAGCCAGCTCGTTTACAATATTTATCTCCTTTTTTTCTTTGGGGTTACGTGAAAACAGAAGTTTACAAAACTAAACCTGCAAATTGCGAAGAGTTGAAACAGCGAATAGTAGATACCAAGCAATCTCACTTTAGATATTGTTTAATTTTAGGAAAGCTTTTCGGCACAGTTCCCTGTTAAGGACTACAATAAGAGAATTTCTCTTGTGTGTTATTATTACTGTAATAGCATAACATTAAAATAATGTGAAGTGTTTGGTTTGGTAGGTTTACGAAAAGAATGTTAGTGGTACTATACTAAGTGTATTTACTGGTTTTTTATATAATGTGTACAAATGTTTTTTATACAATTAATTAGAAGCTTAATAAAAATGTGTAATCTCTAACCTCAACAACTTGTTTTAAAGTAATATTCTACTTTGATGTTAAAATAAAAAATACCGTTTTCCATAATTTTGATTGTCCATTACTTTGAAACGGAGCAAATTACTAAAATCTAGTTTTCACTGTTTGCTTTGTTTTTTAATAAAGTTTACAGTGACGTGGCACATGATCTATCTTTACATTTAACATTTCTCCATCCCCCTCTTAATCCCCTAAAAATAATAGAGGGTCAGATTGTTAAAAAATACGTCTGTTATGCACCACGAGGTATATACAAAGTTCTGTTAATTTATTTTAAGTAGTAAAAAATTTAAAGGGGATTAATGACCTTTTTAAACATCCTGTATCTTGAGACCATTTTATATATGATTGGATCAAATGTTAAATAGTTTGTGACAAAATTTGTCATAATTATAACACGAGAGGATCAAACTTTTTACGGTATCCATCTAATAGGCTAAATGTTTACAGCAAGCTTTTCAAACTGGTGCAACATTTCTTAACATCTTCTAAACTTTAAAAACTGGAAGTACATTTAAAAAAAATCGAAATCAGCTTAAGACAATTTTTATTATCGAAATCGTTCCACTTAGTAGAATGTATTCATAAATTTGTTTCACTCACATATTACTATTTAGTTTTTTAAGTAGTTCGACATTTAACATGTTTGTATTATATTTTTTGTGTTGTAACACTATATTTTGTGTTTGGTATAATCAATATTTTAACTTATTATTATTTATTATTTATGTTTTATTGTTCAATCTCTTTGACTAATGCACTGATACATTTAATGTAAGTCCATCAAGTTGAAATTCGTCAATGGCCAAACAAATTGTAGTTTGTTCAAAGTTGAACGTATGACGACAAACATTTCAAATTGTAAAAAGTTTTAAGAATAATAATGGCATATTTTCTCCCCCTATATATTAAATAGTATTTTTGTAGAACTTTTGAACGAATCATCTAAAAGAAAAAAAAATTAACTATGTACCGGGCACGTATAAAAACAGTAGATTTCCATCTTTGGTTGTTTTAATACATTCAATAAACCGTTCTTGTAAACCCAATGTGGCTATTATCTGGTGTGTCACCAATTTACGAAATTGACGAAAAACTAAAAATATGACCCAACGTGAAAATTCTCTTGCTAAGCATACGAAAAGTTTCTCTAAATATTATATTTTTAAATAATACTATCTAATAACAATTTTTATTAAAATATTACCGGCAAAAAATAAAAAAAAAGTTTGTTAAAGAAGTGAGTGGGTACCACATTTGGTACAAACTCATAGTTTAACTCAACCTGTTAAACTAGTCATTTTTTAATTTTTGTCTGGTAAAAAACCTAAGGGAAACGTTTTAGAAAACTATTTGAATTTCTCATTTTACGTTATTTTTGTGTGTAAAACTGCTTGTTATGTCTCATTTAGAAGCTTAAATTTAAGACAAAACCCATTATTGCTAATCAGAACACTCGTGCCATGTCTTGGAACTGGGAAGTATCTTTATTGAGAGGCCACTGTTTTTAAAATAAAATACAATTTAAAAAGGTAAATGTATTGTACCTCTCCCTCTGATTTTGGTATGAAAAATTATGAAATCGTTAGCTATTTACCTTAAATTCAAACAAACAGACCATATTTTTTGTCGGAAGACACTTTTCAAGTCACAGAATACATTAGTTTATTAGAAAATAATAAATATGAAAATACGAAATCAAACTACGATTGCTTACAAATATTTATGACTACGTTCATCAAGTTAGTAAATGTGTGATCGCTTGTTTTATTAGGTCTGGCTAGGTGATTGAAAAGATTATATATATATATATATATATATATATATATATATATATATATATATAAAATATATATATATATATAAATATGTATGCGCATTACAGCTTAATATTATGATGACGATGTATGATTAAAGAATCATGATAAATAGGAAATAGGGGAAATAGGTATAGGAAATATTTAGTATATAGTCAAAAAGGCAAGACCTAAAAAAACAAATACTTTTTACCATGATAAATATATGTTTCAATAATAAACATCGAGCGATGACACATTTACTAACTTGACGACTGTAGTCATAAATATTATCGTAGTCATTCGTAACCAGAGCTGGATTTGAATTCGTAGTAAACTAACCAGACCTGGATTTAAGGTAACGGCAGCTGGATTCCCTTGTTTTAAATGTGTTATTTGACAGTGAAGAAATTCGTTTTGTGACTTGAAAAGTGTCTTCCGGAAACAAATATGAACTGATTGTTTGAATATAAGGAATGTAGTTAACGATTTCATAATTTTCATAACAAAATAAGAGGTAGAGGTACAATATACATTTACCTTTAAATATATTAAAAAGACATTATTCAGAATAGTTGAACTCCTAATTTCGTAAAGATGGTCAAGTATGACTGTAACAGACAGACAGACGAAATGCTTATTATGAACTAATTTCGCTTCGACTTTAAATATTGAGAAAATTTATTTAATTAAATACAAAATATAAAATCCCTTCTCTGAACAGGATCAAGTTATTCTCGAGGAAGAGCTTAAGTCCCAATACAAGGCTCGGTGATTACGGGAATTTCCTTTACTGGAAATGTAATATTAAACGAAATTCCCGTAGGATTTTAATAATTCAAAACATTTTCTAATTTAACTACCAACGAATACAAACGTAACATTCTAAAAATTTAATTTAATTTAAAAGCGATTATTTGCTGAAGAAAACGTCTTAATGTAAAACCGTTAACTTCACGACTTATTATATTTTTGTCCAGAATTATACTTTCTCTATAAATAAAATTAAGAAAGGTGTAACTATTACAACGTAACCTAAAACGTACTACATGACCTTCAAATATTTATTAAATTAACTTTGACACCACAACACTCTAAGAATGCTCTAATATCATTACAATGGTACTTCTATCAAGACATTATTGTAGTAGAGACACATAACAGGTTTTAAGTACATTTTAAGTGCTTTTAATGAATAATAAAGCCGTAACAGTTTATACTCGCTATAGACTTGGTGTCTCGGTGTGTTACAACAATTTTATAATCTTCCCCTCTTCAATTATAATAGTCGTATTTCCTAAACTAATATTTTATGTCAAATTCCAGGTTCTATTTATCTTGAGCTGGTTAGTTGATCTAGTCGTGTGTTACATTTTTTTTAACCTACTTATTTAAAGTTTTCTATTCTCAGATAAAAGAGAGGTATAGAGATATTTTTGTGGATAAAGGTGAGGATTATTATGTGGTTTTGTGGATGAGTATTGGAGGGTGTCTGTGTAATAGAATTTGATATTTTCAGTTAAAAGAAGGAAAATAGTTATTTGTGCAACTAGTGAGCAAAGTGGCACTTTTTTAAACGAGAGAAAAATGTTTTTATCGATTTTAAAAAAGACACTTTGCTCACGAATTGCACATTATACTTTGTCTACAGTTGTTATTTTGTGACAAATAAAAAACATACTTCAGCAGTAACACAATTTAATAAAACATTAATTTAATACAATAGTGTTCAACCTCACGTCAAAAATGAGGTTATTTATGAATATTACAAATAACTTAGGTGTATTGTTGAGGAAACGGGATTGCCAACTTCAAAACTCGGCAAACGAAAAATACTCTCCGTGTACATACACTGTCAATCATCTTCATGAATAATTACTTCCTTTTTCAACTTTAAAACGTTGTTTTGTTGTTTATTTATGTTATTTTACATGTAAGAATTAATCTAACATAAATACGGGACATTTCCTGTATATTATAAATCAATTCAAATAAACTTAACCTAAATTTCGTTTTGTTCGGTTGCCATTCGGAGTGAGCAAAGTAGTGTGCAAAGTAGTGGGCAAAGTGAAACTGTTGAGAAATCAGCTGTTTTGCAAACTAATTTAAATGATCAAAATGCCACTTTGTCAACAACTGTAGACAAAGATATTTTTTTGCGAAGATGTGAGTATTATTATGTGATTTTGTGGATGAGTGTGCGAGAGTGCCTGTGCAGTAAGCATTTTTTATTCTCAGATAAAAGATGGATAGAGATATTTTTGTAGGGAAAGTGAGGAATATCATGTGGTTTTGTGAATGAGTGTGAGAGGGTGCCTGTGCAGTAAGAATTTTCTATTTTCATAAAAAAGAAGGATAGAGATATTTTTGTGGGAAAAGTGAGGATTGTCATGTGCTTTTCTTGATGAGTGTGAGAGGGTGTCTGCGCAGTAAGAATTTTCTATTCTCATAGAAAAGTAGGTTAGAGATATTTTTTTTGGGAAAAGTAAGGAATATCATGTGGTTTTCTGGATGAGTGTGAGAGGGTGTAGAGTAAAAATTTTCTATTTTCATAAAAAAGAAGGAGTGTGATACTTTGTGGGAATATGTGAATAATATTATGTGGTTTTGTGGATTATCGTGTGAGAATGTTAATACAAGGTTTGTTAATAATAGTTCTCAAAACGAACCTTGTACTACGAAGCAACGATTGCATGTTGTGGGAACAATTTGTTTGCCAAGTTTTACGACACAGTCAACAATAATTTCCCTGCAATAAAGAACCTAGGTAATCCCGCAGTAGACACGATTATGCATGTATTTTATTTCATATTTACGAGTGCGTGTTTTGGTATCACTTCTTCTTTCTAATTACGTAGTCAGTGGTGTTTATTGCGTCTGTATGCATAACTGACAAACTGTAGTGATTGCGTAACGGACAGTGGGTTTTACCGAAACACCAATTTGCACGAAATGTTTTTTTTTTCCCGAAAGAAATTTATTAAGATCCTTTTGGGTAAGTTTTGAAATTGAAATTTTTCTCGATAACTATTCGGCCGATTATCAAGTTTTTGGCACAAAATTGGAAATTAACAATGTGTTGGTCGTGACTAATACGTGTTTAAAATTTCCGAAGTTCGATTGATGAAATTTACAAATCAGCTGTATATTTCATGTAAGTGTAAACTAATAACAATTAAATTTACAATTATAATAAAAACTGACTGATAAGATTACATTAAAATTCATTTGAGATTAGTTACCCGACTCTAGATTCATGGAAGCTTATTATTAAAATATATATAATTTCTATTGTGACACATACAGACTAAATGATAGCCTATGTTGTAATCTTGTAGATCAGATTAGCCCACACAATCTTACACAAATTCTCTTGGGAAACAATTTTCAATTCGAAAACAAAGTATGCTGTTTTTGTACGACACCCAGTTTTTAATTATGACAACCAGTTTCTAAATTTATTAAGTAAGAAACTTTCTTAGTTTTACCTTCTATGTCACACCATTACGGTTTTTAAAGGTCAAGAAGACAAAATGTTTTTGAGAATTGAAGACGACTATTAATTAAAGAGTCCCTAGAACGGATATTTCTTTCATTGCAACATTATGTTCTTTAAAACAAATGTATAAGAGTGTAAACAGAGCTCTGAATAAATCCTGACATTCCTTGTGTTTATCATTTGAAAATGTCTCCAGACCAATGCGAAAAAGTATAACATTAATCCCGACAGGAAAGGTTAGAAAACATCCATAATCCTGATCTTGACGTAAACCTTAAGATTACATAGTCGGCCACCTACAGCTGTGTATGATGCAACTGTATTTTTTTATGTACATAACATATACAAAAGTATCATATAAAGGAGGGTTTGGGCAATTTTTAAAGTTTGCTATCATTTCCAAAGATTATAAATATTATTAAAAACTTATCAAGAATGTAAATCGAATCAGAAAAAATTATTTAAAAATCAACATAAAAGCAAATACTGGATAAAAAAAACGAATAATGATAATAATTTATACATAACAACTGTTCTACTTTATGAGGGTTATTGTGGAAAGCTTGAAAAAAAAATGAATACTATTAGAAATATATATTTTATCCCCAAGACAATCATATGTAGTTCGGCGAATTGTAGCGCTCCACGCCAAATACCGTATGCAATGATAACATCATGATTTTAAACCTTTACATTCTGTCTGCAATAATAGGTTTCTCCTTAAATCTGTATGGTAGATAGCATAAACAATTCAAAATCATAACAAGGGGATGTAGCAAAGATTTATTATTAATAATGTTATTTTTATTAAAATCAAATAGAACCCTAAACAATATAAAAATCTCAACTCAACCGAGGGATCCTGTGGGTTCGAAGTCAGATCAAACTTCACTTCACCATTCCTATTATAAATTGAGAAAATACAGTATTGTAATAGCTTCAAGGTCTGAAGTGAACAAGAGTTGGTTTAGAGAAGAAATATGTAGATCCAGTAAGGGTACTTCTGGGTTGCCAAACATAGATCCAATTATTCTATTAATACTTCTTAAATCTCTTTATTTGGTCAAGCTGTAAATACAGTCGTAGAAATCTTTACAGCGAGTTAAAGCTCTCAACTGGTTTTTCCAAAGTCGAGACTAAGTTAAATCCTCTGCTTTGTCGTTTTCGTACGTGGAATTTGTAGATCCGCTCCATTTCATCAAAATTCAAAGGCCTATTTTCAAAGAAACAATATTAAAACAATTTATTTTATTTTTGTAACTTCCACTATTTATTAGTCTAGCCGACCAATGGTTTCGCCTACTAAGGCATTGACGAGGCTGTACTACAGAGTACAGACTGAAGAAAATGAAATTCAGAGATGATGTATGGTGGGAGTTAGATACAATGAAGGAAAGGGTGGGGAAATACCATAGGAACAATACAGAATGGGAAAACCAGTTAATTATTGTTCTAGGTACAGACAACTTCCTTAGGTTTTACTAAGGAAGAATTATACAAATCTAATCGATCATTTGAACTAGATTAGGATTATAGTACCTTTTTTTTTTTTTTTTTTAACTTCTAGGCTCTCCAAAGCATTCAATTTCCTACCTAGGTACCTTTATTGTCAAAATGTAAGAATCTTTGGTATCAGTAATGAAAAAAAAAAGTATATTTTCAAGATAAAATGTACAAATATGTAAGGACTCTAAACTTTATTGTAAATAAAATCTACTTTATATTCGAGAGAAGTAAATAACCATAAAAATATTTAATGTAAAACGTTTTGTTGGCCCTAAAACAGGGCTTATGCGTACTGTTTTATAGATATATGATTATTTAACTGTAGAAATGCGTTTTCACAATGTCGAGACCTTGTCAATTTGCTTTCTCTTATCCGAAGATAGTCTTCACATTTCGATAAAAATTTTCGATTTGTTTTCAAACATACACAAATTGCTTGATTAATAGTATTAGATATTTTGGAGACAAATAATTATAATCAACGAATATAACTTTAGGATCTGTATTTTGAGTTTTTGACACCCCCTCCAATTAATTGCTTGGAAATCGAGTTAAATAACTGACTTAAGTCTCTCTACTTAGCTGTTCAAATAATGGCTCCATTTCAAATAGCGGATGATTTGAATCTCAAAATGTTCATCTCGGGTAAATTCAGGAGAAAAAAGTTCTCTTAAAAAAGGCATTTCTCTTTTTGCTAATTGTATAGAGGAAATCTGTCTCAATATTTCTATCTCTTACTAATAAACAAACCAACTTAAACTGTGCCCAGACTTTCTCACATATCCATTCACAAAACGAAGTGCTAACAAAAACAAATACTTAATCTATCAAACAAAGTGTAGGTATCACTAATACTTGAGACAAACAAAAGGACAATCTTTTTTTTTTATTGCTGAGTATTCCTCCATTTATTTTCTTCCTCATCAACTCTTACAAAATATTTTTTACGATTTATTTAAATAAACGCTTCGCTTGTGTCATAAACTCGCCATGAATCTAAATCTCATTTAATTAAAATACAATTTTAAATGACGGCAACGAAAATTAATTTTACATTTTTCCTAATTGTTCACAAGCAGTTATTTTACTTGTGATTTTGCATTCAGTTGAGGCTATGGCAGTCTAAGACGCTTTTCATTGTCCATTTCAGTTTTTCCCCGGTAACTAATGAACCTATATTGTAGAAACGAAGGGAACAAATATTTTTAATTACTTTTGGCTTTGATTGGTATCTACAAATCACAGTGATTTTTTAGAGTTGGTAAAGCGGTTGTCCACTGTTACACTTGTGAACAGGGAAATATTGGGAAATGATAGAAAATTACAATACAATAATAAAAATTGCATTCTCTGAAAAACATTACTTCTGATGTTATCAGTACAGCGAGAACTGTCGTTACAAATATTCTTTTGTATTATTATTGACGGTCAATTTTGTGTTTTTATTACAAAATTAATTTAAATTTTCGACAAGAAAAAGTAAATATTATGTAAGTATTCTTGCCTAACATTTGGAGATTAGCAAGAATGCAAAACTGTTCTAAATGATTTGGAAAATTTGTGATTGCACAAATAGCAAAGTGTTGTATCAAGAGTTTCACATTTAACTTCTTTGCTACTTGATGACATTTTATCTTATAAAATTTACTAATTTACTAAGCTTACAAAACACTGCGAGAGTTAATAGTGAGAACTCGATGATAATCATAATGTTGAAATCACAATGACATAATTACAAACAAACACTTACGTCTTAGCTTCAGAGTATCGATAGGTTAGCGATTCCCTGATCTGTGATTCTCTCACAGAGATCGTAATATCACTTACATTGTTTTGAAGAAATTGTAAACAAGTTGATGGGCGCCATCGTGTTACTTACTCAGTCCCACCATACAATGTAAAATAAGCATATCCTCTAAATGTAATGCTCAAAAGTGGGAAATGTTAAATTTTATTGGTAGATCAAAGGTCGTTTCGTTCGTGTCAGTGTCTCAGCCCTAGGGGCTCGAAGTTGTACATATTATGAGAGTTAGCCACCACTCTATATATTCGTGTCGGTGACTCAGCCATGGATGTCTAAAATATAAATATACGAATACAAATTTCCTTGGGAGGTTTTAAAGTTTAATTCCATTTTAATGAAATGGGATTTAGATTTAGGTTGCGTTTATGACACAAGCTATGAAAGCATAGCATATATTTAAATATATAAATTTTTTAAATACAATTTTTTCCAAAACTTTATGAGGAAAATAAATGTGTAAAAGAGTACCTAAGAATTTTTTTTTTCTGTCAAGTATTATAGATGTACAGTATTTTTTTTTTTTTTTTTTGATAGATTAAAATAAATGTTTTTCTTAGTACATCGTTTTGTGAATGGGTACGTGAGAAAATCTGTGCACTGTTTATTTGCAATGTGAGTTTGTCTGTTAGGAGACAGAAATACCGAGATACGATTAGCAAAAAGGAAATGGCTTTTGCATGCAAACATTTAATTTCCTGGATTTATCTTATAATGAACATTTTGAGATCCAAATCATCCTCTATTTGAGACGAAGCCTTTAGGGAGTAATTCGGTAGAAAGATATGAAACATAATTCTACACCAAAATTTTGTCTTTTTTTTGTAATTTTTTATTTGTAAATTTTATCTAGAGTACATACCCATGTACTTGATGTACTTACCATGTTGGTTTTGTTCATGCTAACTTTCTATCACTGGGTGCTCTCTCAAGTGTACTCTGTCCGGTCATAATATTTGTTTAACACTTGCATTCTAACCGTGATTAGGTCAGTATTGTATGTTCAGATTATTTTGTGTGTTTTAAGTATATAAAATAACAACTTTTGTTTAAAAATTTCATACTATAGTATATAAAAACTGATAATTCATGTTTATTTCAATGTTGATTGTTAAATAATTTGTCTCTAAATCGTCCTAAGTAATTAATCTTAATGATTTTGACTTTTTATTAAAATCTATATTACATAGCTAAATATAAAATTGTGTATGCTCTCAATCCCTCTTTACCAGTGCAGGAAATCCCAGGAAACAGTGCACAAAGTTTCTGATCTGTCTCATACAGAACTAGCGTATATAACTTGCGGATATTTTTCAGTATTGTGTTTTTAATGAGATACAAAACATGAAACTTTGAACCTATGTGGGAGTATTTGCTTCAGGCTATTTTATGACAGCATTGTTCTGGTTTTAAGCGACCTTCATTTTATCGTTGTAATTATAATACTGTATATAAATTACAATCTTCCAGTTGTAAGTGGCGACACCATAGTAATGAATGTCCACCGATCCCACCAATCAGAGTACCACTATTGTCTGTGTACAGGGTGTGGCTGAAAAATATAGGTTAACTTCGGGAGCTTGTCTTTTTAGTTAAAATTAAAAACACATTTCCTGTAAACATTTTTCCAAACAAACTACATTTTCTATTTTTGTGTTTTTTACTACATCTATAATTGTAGAAGTGGACAAAATATAGAGGTCCTGATTTGGTTATCTCTTTTCTTAGGTAACCAAAATGGAAGGCTTTATTTTGTAAATTTTCAAAATACCGGACATGTAAAATTTGCATTGTCAAATACCTCGAAAGAGTAAATTTTACATCAATATTATTTTATGTAGAGTTAATTTTGGAATTAGGTATGTATTAAAAATGGAGATTTTGTGTTATACTTGTATAATATTTTAAACGTAAAATCACACATAGATCTTTCCAGGGCCATTAAAAGAGAAAGGAGAGAGAGGGAGAGAGAGGGGGAGAGAGAGAGAGAGAGAGAGAGAGAGAGAGAGAGAGAGAGAGAGAGAGAGAGAGAGAGAGAGAGAGAGAGAGAGAGAGAGAGAGAGAGACAAACTCGGAAGTTGAGCTTGTCACTTCTGGGTTTATATTTATCAGTACTTTTCTAACAATTTACTGAGTAACGTTTAAGTGCTTATGTTGAGAGGGGGGACTTTTAGATTTTTAGCTGTAATTTCTTCTCTTTATGAAAGTTTAAAACAGCCCACGTAGGCTGTAGTATATAATACACCAAGTAAGATAATTTCCTGATGGACATTGAAACATGCACTATGACATATCCAACAATTTCTCCTCCGTTAATAATAATCGCCTTCCCCATATGGTAGCGTTCCTCAAAAAACCGGTTTCCTCAAATTTTTGAATAACCTGCTGCTCTGCGATACTTCGGTCTCCGGAGAATATGATTGAAATCGTTATTGAACATTTTACAAACGTCCACCACACTGAATGTTCTACTAGGAACCTTCTCATAGGTTCAGGTTATTGAGTATGAGGGAATCCTGAGGTACAAAAGCTGAATATATTCATGGTTAGATCCATCTTTTTCATCTATCTTATAAAATTATAAGAGCAAGTCACTTGTTAAGCTCCAACATTGACGCTTAGAGTATTCGAGGACTAGTGTCTTCTATTTTATACTCACAATTTGATTAGGTGATAATGACAGAGATAGTTTTTTCGCCTTCAAATCACAAAAAAAACTCCCAAGAGATAAAATTATTATCACAGAACACGATTTTTCTCGGTAGCCGACCGCCAGGATTAGAGGACCACTCTCAGCATCTGTTGTCCTTAATTCTAACTATCTGTAGCCAGATTTAAATTACCAGTAGGCATTATTTGCCTGAAACTAATTAAAAATAATTTGACATATAAAGTAATTTTAAGTTGCACCACGATCTTTACTATTCTGTACTAAGGAAGTGTGTATTGGTGTGCTGTTGAAAGTTACATAACCTAGATGTGTAAATGACGAATGTTACTGCGTTTGATTTAGATAAATATAGATTATAGTTGCATAACAGGGAGTTTGAGTCAATGCAATATAATTGCTTATACCAATGTTTTCATAGCATTTACATTGTTTTGCTCGTTTTTACTTTTAGGAATAAACCTTAGGGGTTTACTATAGTGGGAAAGAGCTTAGGGTAATTATATAGCAGACCTGCCTCACTTCAAAATCAATTTTTATGGGTTTTATTCGTCAAATAAATGTTGGAAAAATATTTTATTATCGAAAAAAAGTGTCGGAAAGATGATTACATAATACAATAGTACAATTACACAAGTAGTTTTTTCGTGAAAAAATTAACTCTGTGTTATCTTTCATACTCATGACATTCACTTCAATAAACGTACGGAAGGTTTGGCCAGGTGGTTATATATATATATATATATATATATATATATAACCACCTATACCACCTATATATATATATAGCAACCTGGCCAAACCTTTCGTGACATATAATAATACAGCCCTACATATGCGTACACTGAAGCACATACGCAGACAATTGAACGTCAATGGAGGGAGGTGCGAGGAAATGTGCCGCGATATGGAAATTCAAAACAACATTTCCATGGCCATATAGCCGAATTTATGTTTAAGAGAAAGTACAATGAGTATAATACTCGTTTTCATCATTTATGGCGAATTACGAGTGAAATACATTTAAATTCAATAAATTCCTCATCTACTGAATTTGCAGCAGAATTTGACTCTGATTAAGATTTTCTTGTGTAATCTTGTGAAATTATGTAATGTAATCATCTTTCCGACAGTTTTTTTCGATAGTAAAATATTTTTCCAACATTTATTTGACGAATAAAACCTTTAAAAATTGATTTTGAAGTGAGGCAGCTCTGCTATATAATTACCGAGCTTAGCAATCTAGCTTGGATACAATAGAACCTAGTTGGATTTACAACTTTTTTCGTGCAGACTTAGGTTAGATTCCTCCCTTTAATTTTTTTACCGGGTCTCTTTTGACCAACTATGATCTGTTTCAGATCTCACTAGAGTATTTCAGGACTAGGTTAAAAAAAAATTTATTGTCTTTTGTTGATATTTGTATAAAGCTATGATGACCGAAAGGATTTTCACCCTTGAAAAACAAGGGTAAAAAAACAACGAGGAATCAAAAACTGTGCAAGAGTATTGCACTCACTTTCTCAGACACCAAATACTATTTAAGCTCATAGTTTAAAAAAGAAGCAAGATTTTCTCAAAATTTTGAAAAATATTGACAAACTTTTGATTGGGAAAGTTTACATATTGCCCAAACAATTCGCTGTTGAAAACATAATACAATAATTCTAAATTTACCTTTACCGGTTTTAGAGTTTCTATTTCATCTTTCACCTTAAACGACATTGTTTGTTGGGAGTCAGGGGGGCGAAGTTCTAATACTAAATAAAGCGTGCTAGTGCTACTGTACTAACATGTTGTAAACCGGACATTCACGGCTAAAGTCTCGATATAAACCTAACGATCAACACAGCCAGCTTATCTGATGAACTAACAGTAATATTTTCACTAACATAATAATTACACACAATAGCCCATACATAAAACAGAACAAAACATGATTCAACAAAGAGAATGGCCAGGAGGCCTATCCTTGGCCAGTATATACATATTTAATATATTATCGATAAATTCACTAGTGGTCATAACAATGTAGTTTGATCGGGTCAAATTTGCCATGCATTATAAAACAAAAACACAATTAGAAACTAAACAACACATCCTACTTGACACATCTGCTCTTGATAAGTCACACTCAAGCGACTTGCGCGTTAGCTTAAAAAGGGAAACAATCAATTTACGAACGGTAGGCAATCTGCAACACTCGAGTGAAACCTAAAAAATGTAACTCTTATTAGAAAGGCATCACATTACTCGAGCTTCAGAATTTGTGGACGTTTCACGATTATTCTCCATCTACTGACTCCCACATCCTTAAATCTTCCTCCACGTTCTCTCTCGAGATCTCCCGCGTTTTCCTCTTCCTCTTGACATGAATCTTCTTTGAAGTTTCCCTTTTTTAATTAATTTTTACGGAACCGAAATAATAGATCCATGGACATTTAAGGTTTAAGGTTCACACAAATACTATCGTACCAGGCCTTTAAGCCCTCAACTCCCGATCAGTTTGGTGCCCAGCCGTCTTAATGGGGCAAACAATGGTAAAATTAAAAATATTGCACTATAACCGGCTTATTAGAGACATAGGGTGAAACTTATTGTTAAATTTTATAATTATTTTATGTTATTATTTTTACAATTCATCTAACTGTAATAACGATATTATCAATATTGAAAACAATGTAAAGCGAGCATAAAATTAAATACAAAAAAAAAATCATCAGGAGTCTTTATATTGTGAATCATTTTGAAGGCATTATAATAAAATTCCGATAAAAAGGTAACGGTTGCAATAATTTTAAAAAAATAATTAACGTGTTTATCTTATGAGCCACTGGTTGGTTGGTTTAATGGCTAGAGCTCTCATCTGGTGTGCACGAGCTTCCAGCTCCGATCGTAGTGGAGAATTTAAAAAAAAACGATTGCGAAAACAAGTAACTGTGAATAGTAGTAAATACTGATCATAGAAGCTAGACTTACGGAAAAGGAAACTCCATATGCTGACCACATATCCCGATGTAAAGCCATCTTACAGGCCTTAATCCTCAATGAAAATAAGTTAAGATATTTATCCAGCATCTTGTGGAAACGTTGGGAGTTACAATTAGTAGCGAATAATGCACACGAAGATTGAATTACAGAGATGGAAACTCCATATGTTGACCACATTTCATCCCATGAAAGGCCTTCTAATAGGCCTTACCTCATAATGACAATAAAGTTACGATGTTGATCCAGCATGTTGAGAACGTTGGGAGCTACGATTAGTATAGAATACTGGTCATGAAGATAGAAACTCCATATGCTGACCTCATACATCATGAATTATATTAAACTAGTTGTTATTTATGAGATTCTCACCTATTCATGGCCTACTCAGTTTCGTAATCATTTTGACTATCACGTTCCTAAATTATTAATTAAATTGTTAGTAGTGTTAATATTAATCGTGTGAACAATTAAAAGCCGGTTTGTTAGATTTAATTTGGGTGATACGAAGCGATTTGATAAAACTCCAACTCCCCCCCCCCCCCCCAGTGGGTATTTCTAACATGTTAGTGCAGTCTCTAATTTGAACTTTCGCTTCCATAATTAACCTAGTAATGACCAATACCCCAAATTAACCGGACACCCTAACCTAACCTAACCTAGCCTAACATAACTTAACCTAACCAGCCTCTGCAATAATTTGTTTTACAAAGAGAAAAATCTAAACCGTCATTGAAAAACATTTATATAAATTAGGGCTTAAACTTGCTTCGTTTGTGCCATAAATGAGTAAATCATATTTGATTAATAATATGAAGTCTGTTGTCAAGGACTACTTTATTAAATGTTATTGAACGGTTTTATATTTTTACTTGCGATTTTACACACGGCTTTGATTTATTAATCTCCACATTTCAATAAAGTTGGCGGAAAATACGTTTTGATTTTGTCATTAGAAATTTGATAAAAATTATTAATAGCCGATTTCTCGCGTTGAGTGGTAGAATACTGTAAAAAAGACATACAAATGTGATCCAAAAACCACTTTTGGAACTTAGGGGACTTAAAAATCACAAAAAAAATTAGGATTTTTGACATATATCCTACTTATGTGTGATCAACTAAAATATTTTTAAAAAATATTAAAGAATAAATCAAGGTTTGAATAAGGGTTTTTCCGTATAATATTGAAATCTTTATTTTACGCATGCTAATAATGTTGAACAAATTTCTAAAACAACTTTTTTTTTTTTTTAACTCAGAGTACCTAAAAACGATTTCGATTTATAAACGAATCACGTGACTCTCTATATACTACTTATATGTGAGAAATTTATTTATATTTTTTAATTAGAAAAGACTCCATGATTATACTAAAACACATTATTTATTGCACATGCGTGCAATTAATAATTGTAGTATTGATTAGTTTTAATGTAAAGTTTCATAAACTTGGAAAGTTTTTCACCACAACTTGATTGTTCACCGCTATTGTGGACTAAAGTTGGTAATCTTGAGTTAGCACAGTAAAACTTTATGCAGTGTGTCTGGCAAACCTGGAATAATGTTACCACTGTAATCGTCAGTTAGTCCCTAACAGGTTTCGTTTTTTTTTATTATTATTTTTTTATCCAACGCCATCCGTCCTTGGCAGTTCGGCCATTAGACGACGAGCCTCCCAGTAGCGTGTTGCGATGTCATCGGGCATGTTCGTGAGGTTGGTGCATGTCATAAGGTGAAGGGCATCCATTCGGGAGGACTGGCAGAGAGGACAGCAGTCATTTGGGGCCAGGCCGATTCTGTGCAGATGGGCCTGAAGGTAGTCGTGCCCAGTCGTTGTTCTAAAGAGAGCAACCGCAGTGTATCTCTCCAGTCGTCTTGATATTGGTCCATCGGAGGCGAGACATTCTCAGGTATTCCCCATACTTTGCTCCTTCAGGTAATTGGTGGTAAACCTGTTTATGGTGGTCGTGATTTTGTTGTTTGCTGCTCTGAGAGTTGTGGGGTTGTTAGGTTGGGTGGATTCAGCGCCTTGCTTGGCTAAGTTTCACAGGTTTCGTAGATGTGTATGTGTTTAAAAGTCTGGAGTTAGTATCTCGGCTCTAGCGGACTTCGAATATGTACATATTGTAACACAAGAGTGGATGTTGGCGGTCCAACAGTTTTCGATTTCCCGAATCACTACAGCTTGGCTATGATAGAGTTTATCTGACACAGTGTTTTAAATAAGTGCAGAGACAAGATTAACTTATGTATTATTATTATGATATATATATATATATATATATATATATATATATATATATATATATATATATATATATAAAGCGTTGTCCCCACTTTATTTTTACGCGGTTAATCATTTCAAATTAGCTTTGGATTTCATAAATTGATATTGACGGTTTTTTTTTCTGATTGGGCCGTCCTTTTTAACAATTGTGTATTTTTCCTTGCAACTCTTTGAGTTCACAGAGGCCTGTTCTCAGGGTTTTCTGTATAAGTTTGCTAATTTCCTTATGAACTTCATTTTGAATAACCATAGCGTCTTGCACGTGTGCTTATTTTATTTTGAAACTGTTCTGCATTACTGTTCTGTAACTTAGTTTATATTACTGTAAATTAAAATTCTCTACTATAATAGATATTCATTTTTGAATATATCTCTGAGAATATATGACAAAATCTTCACTCACTTATCCCGTGTCAGTATCTTGGCCTAAGCGATCTCTAAGAATACATATATCAAAAGCCTCCATTCGTTACGCTCTTGTCGCTATATCGAACTTGTCGTATCTCGTAACTATAAGAATATCATCTTCACTTGATAGTTCATGATTCTAAATTCTATTTTTGACAATAAAATTGCTGTCATAATTTAAAAAAGTAAGAATGAAACCATTACACGCAGAATTGAAATATGCAAATTTTTATTTGATTTAGTATGTAACGAATGCTAACCAATTTGAGTCGGCAACGTTATATTTAGCCCTAGCCTAATCTAAATTTTGGATAACGTATGGTTTGGCCCAAGCCCATTTTGAGGACTACTACACTCAGCCCAAATCTGGCCATGCACCATAAGGATACCCAGCTTTGAAGAGATTAATTAATTGTATAATACATTACCGAATAAAGTTAATTAGCAATTAAAGACT